>JAREIK010010216.1:0-20343 GCA_029783825.1 Sapria himalayana | reverse complement strand
CAAAAATTGTATATATTTTTATATTTTCAAATGTTATAACCTATGAAATGATAATAAATTATAGAAATTTTTTTTGTTATTTTAATTTTTTAATATAAAACCTATAAACCACTAAAGCCTAAAAAACATAAATTGCTAACTCTAATGAAAAACCTCTTAAATACTTAAACTATTAAACTGGTATAAGTTAATAATAAATCTTAAATCTCATTTTAATTTTTATTTAGTGTAATTTTAAATATTTATTTTAATTATTTATCAGTTTATTTTTATAGAAATATTAATTACAAAATAAATTTATTAGTGAGCCGGATCTAATTAAATTAAACCGGTATCCCTAATAATAAATAATAAATCTCATTTTTTATTACAATTTTAAATATTCATTTTAATTATTTATTTGTTTATTTATATATAAATATTAATTACAAATAAATTATGAGTTAGACAATATAATTTATATAAATTATTTTTCATCAAAAAATATAGATAAACTTATTAAAAAAAATTTAAAACAAAAAATTATTATATAATAATATATTTTTCTTTGCTTCTGAATCATTTTAAGTTTGTAATTATATTTTAATTAATATATATCTTATTATTAATGGATTATTAATTTATTTTTTGATTTTTATTAGATTATTTATTAATAAAATTGATTATATTGAATTTATATAATATATAATATAATGATTAGTATAACTAAATATTGTATTCACATTTGAAAAAATTTAAAAATTATTATATTTTCAAAGGTTATATCCTTTGAAAATATCAAAAAATAATAAAAATAAATTTTTTGTTATTTTATATTTTAAATAAAACCTATAAACCACTAATGCTAGGGGTGTTCATGGGTCGGGACGGGATGGGATGGAGGATTACAAATCTCCAGTCCCTTCCCACAGTTCAGAGATTTTTTTTGAAGATCCAGACCCGTACCATAGGTTGAAATATCATATGGGACCGGACAAAATTCAATGATTTAGGGTAGGAGAAAATGGTTCCGGGACGGAACGGAGTTCGGACATTTTTTTCAATTTATTTTCTTCAAACCGGCCAAATTAGTTCATGTCGAAACCTTTGTTGTACCATTTATCATTCCTTAGTTATGTATCTTTCAAACTCAAATTGTGCCAATTCTATTTTCTCAAATAGGCTGAATACCGCAAACGAGTTCCATTACCTTGTCAAAATCTTTGATGTGCAAAAAAGGATAGAAATGTTAAATAGAACGGGACCGAGTTGTGTGCTTAATTTGGTTCTTTGTTTTTTCACAAGTTGGCTTTGTTCAGCCGAGTGAAAGTTAACCATAATAGCAATACTACATTTTTTAAACAATTACTTAAAATATTAAGGAATAGCTAAAGATGACCACAAACATTTGTAGCAACAATTACTACTTAAGTAATTGCTAAAATTAGGTAGCTTAATATAACAAAAAAAATATACCTAATAACAACCATGATAATAATCATTTCAAAGGTCCGTCCCGGAACAGCAACGAAAATCCAAACCCAATTAATTATCTCTTCTACAACTCCTCCCTTTTCATCCTCCACTGTAGAAGGACAACCAAAGATGAAAACGTGTTAATCATGTAGACATAAATTTCTAAGATGAAAGAGTAATAAAAAAACAAAATATTACCTTATAAAATTTAATACACCCATTCCAAATTTAGTTGGCCAACTATAGTTGGATAAATATTTGGATCTTGTGACCCCTCTGAAAATTGTAATTGAACCATATTTTTATTAAATTGAATGAATAAAATAAGTAAAAGTGAAATTAAAATTTACAAGATTTGTATACTAACCTGATTCATTATCATCAAGGTCTTGAACTAATTCTTCAATTTCAATAGGTTTGTTTGAGCTTCTCAACCAATCTTGTAGACATATGAGAACTTCAGCTATAATAGGTGTTAAAGAACTCCTAAATTTATCTAAAGTTCTCTCCCCCCATTGCTAAATGTATATTCGTAGGCCACAGTAGATGCTTGGATAATAAATACATCCCTTGCTACATTTTCCAAAGAAGGATACCTAACCTCATTTACCTTCCACTAGTTTAGAAGATCAAAATCAATTATATTTTTTTCAAGTTTGTCCTCCAAGTACCTATCCAACTTCCCCAAAGCTGCAACTTCTTGTTCTTTATCCAATTCAACAAAAAAAATCATCAACATAAGTATCACTACCATCAAAGAAATCATCATTTTTCTTCAACACAGTAGAAGAGAAATCATCATCTTTTGATTCAACTTCATTTAAATCTTTATAATCATCCATCATCTCATTTAAAGCATTTATAACTTTTTTCACCAAATTTTTAGCCAATTCCTCTCCATAATGCTAAGTGTACTTAACCTTGAGATATTTGAGCTTATATCTAGGATCCAACACTACTGCTACAAAAAGCATAATATTTGTTGACTGAAGAGAACCCCAATATTTTTTGAATTTATGCCTCATTTTCATACCTATTTCAGACACCATTGTATCTGTACTATTTTCACAAAGCTCAATTTTTTTCAAAATTTGAATAATCTCTAGAAAATAAACACTAGAGGTAGAATATTATGAGCCAGAAAATTTACAAGTTACCTCATAAAAAGTTTTCAAGAAAGTAGCCAAAATTTTGGCGTTTGTTCAGTCTCTCTCAGTTGGAACGTTTGAACCAAACTCCTTCAAAAAACTTTTGTCTTTGTCCTCCAACTTATCAATTTTTTTAATATTTTATATCAGTTTGTAGCATCAAATAAGTTGAATTCCATCTTGTAGGACAATCTAATTGCAATGAAGTTCCATATGTCAAGTTTGCTTTTTCAACACATAACTTAAACATATCTAATCTTTTAGGACTACTCCTCACATATTTCACCACTCGTCTAATATTTTGAATAGCACCCTCAACTACTGCAATGTCATCTCTGACAATTAAGTTTAGGATATGAGCACAACATCTCATATGAAAATGCTCGCCTCTCAAAGGTACAACACTTTTCTTCACAAGCCTTTTTTTCAATTGTTCAACTACAACATCATTATTTGATGCATTGTCAATAGTAATGAACATCAACTTTCTCAAACCTCATTCATTCATGCAAAACTCAATAGCATTTCTAATATTAACTCCAGAATGACTTTTAATTACACAAAAGTTCAAAAGCCTTTTATGCATATTCTATTGAGAATCAATGAAATGAACAGTCAAACATATATAATACAAATTTTGAATGCTAGTCCAAGTGTCGGTAGTCAATGAAACTCTACAACAATGAGATGATATGCTATAAAATAATTTATTCTTTTCATTCACAATCAAAGAAAAACAATCCCTCAATATAGAGTGCCTAGATGGAATTTTAAAATAGGCACACTAACTTTACAAAACTCATTAAAGTCATCCCTCTCAACAAAACAAAAAGGCAATTCATCTTTTATGATCATTTTCACCAAAGCCTCCCTAACTAGTTGTTGATCAAATTGCCAACAAGTTAATTTGTTATCCTCTGAACTAGTACCTTTAGTGAAATTCAACAAAGATTGTGACTTGTGTTTACCTTTGTGAGATTTTATTAATTCTTTTTTGTGTGTAAATTTTTTACAAGTCTTTCACAAGTATTTCAATAAACCCGAAGTACCTTGATCACTTTTTGCCAAGTATTCTTTTCTACACCATATACAAGCTGCCCTACTAGTTTCATTTCCTCTGAATCAACTAATATCTCAGAAGTTTCTCAAACATCAGACTTATAATTTTTATGAGCTTGAGGTTCAGATGTACCTTGACTTTCTTTTACAATTGGAATTGAAGAACCTGCCGTAACAATATGAGGGTTCGTGAAAGGATGATGATTGGATTTACCAGTACTTTGATCATTTGAGATATGATCAACCTCAATTTATTATATTTTTCGTTTACCGTTGGATTGTGCCATCTGCATTGCCATTAATTAATATGATATGTTAAGCATAAATACATATAAATCTTTCAAACAACAAGCTCTACTAAACTGACTGTAGCACATTAAGCCCACTCATTCGGCCCAACCACAACACCACAACCAATACTCAACAAAACTGACTGAGACACATAATAATAATAATAATTAATCACTCAATTCTCGTCAGAAAAACAAACCAAAAGGCTGGTGGCATCTGAGACACGGTGGAGGCAACCTGAAGTGTGATGGACAAGGGCTGGACCTAACTGAACACAGCTAGAACATCGTGAAGCTGCCTGGAACTCGTTGGAACAGCAATAGGTGCATCGGAATTAGATGGGCAGTAGCGGAATTGGTGGCATCTTCATGTTATATATATATATTCCTGGTTCTAGTATCGGTTTTTTAGGATGGGACGGTTTTCTGGATGGAAATTGCTTAAGATCCGGAACCATCACAAAAGAAAAAATACGTGAGAGAACGGAACGGGAAAAGTCAAAGTCAACACATTTTCTCAGTCTCGATTCTTTCAGGACAAGACTTCGGGTAGGGTCGCGAATCTTCGAGTCCAATGAGCAGCCCTACTAAATGCATATAAAGTTAAATCAGTAAACTCTTAAACCCCATAATCCCTAAATACATAAACCATTAAACTGCTAAATACTACTTAATAATTTATAAATCTTATTTTTATTGCTATTTATTATATTTTTAAATATTCATTTTATTTATTTATTAGTGTATTTATTTAGAAATATTTATTACAAATTAAATTATGAGTGGGACAAATATAATTTAAATAATATATTATTTACATAATATAAATATAAGCTTATAAAAGAAGTATAAATTTAAAAATTAAAAATTATTATCGATTAATATAAGTTACTTTAATTTTGAATCAATTTGCGTTTTGTAAATATTTTTTAATTAATATCTATCTTAATATTAATAGTTTATAAATTTAATTTTTGATCATTATTATGATATCTATCAATAAAATTATTTATATTAAATTTATATGATATATAATTATTAATATTATTATAACAAAATATTGTATTAAATTTTAAAAAATTGTAAAATATTTTCAAATGTTATAACCTATGAAAATGATAAAAAATTATGGGAATTTTTTTTGTTATATTATTTTTATAAATAAATCCTATAAACAACTAAAAGCCAAAAAACATAAATCGCTAAACTCCTAATGACAAAACCTGTAAATACTTAAATCATTAAACTGGTATACTTTAATAATAAATCATAAATCTCATTTTAATTTTTATTCAGTATAATTTTAAATTTTTATTTTAATTATTTATCATTTATTTATAGAAATATTAATTACAAAATAAATTATTAGTGAGACAGATCTAATTTAAATTAAACCGGTATCCCTAAATAATAAATAATAAATCTCATTTTTTTTCATTATAATTTTAAATATTCATTTTAATTATTTATATATATATATATATATTAATTACAAAATAAATTGAGTTAGACAAATATAATTTATATAAATTATTTTTAATCAAAAAATTATTGATAAATTTTTAAAAGAAAAAAAAATTCAAAACAAAAAATTATTATATAGTAATATATTTTTCTTTTCTTCTGAATCATTTTATGGTTTGTAATTAAATTTTAATTGATATCTAACTTATTAATAATAGATTATTAAATTATTTTTTTATCATTATTATAATATTTATCATTAAAAATGTTTATATTGAATTTATATGATATATATATTTAATAATTATTATAACTAAATATTATATTCACTTTTGAAAAAAATTATAAAATTATTATATTTTCAAAGATTATAACCTTTTAACATGTGAAAATATAAAAAAAAATATTTTTTTTGTTATTTTATTGTTTATATAAAACCTATAAACCACTAAATGCCTAAGCACTAAAATCACTAAACCACAAAATCTTGATACCCCTATATAGATAATCTTTTAAACCGGTATACCCTAAATAATAATTAATAAATCTCATTTTTATTTGTTTTCATTATAATTTAAAAAATTTATTTTGATTCTTTAATTTCATATTTATATATATATTAATTATAAAATAAATTATGAGTTAAAAATATAATTTATAAAAATTATTTTTCATCAAAAAATAGATAAGCTTATAAAATGAATAAAAATTTAAAAACAAATAATTATTCTTAAGTAATATATTTTGCTTTGCTTTTGAATCATTCTAGGTTTTGATATTATATTTTAAGTAATATCAATGTTATTCATAATAGATTTTTAATTTATTTTTTGATAATTATTAGAATATCTATCATAAAATTGATTATATTGAATTTATATTATATATAATTATTATGATTATTATAAATAAATATTTATTCACTTTTTGAAAAAAATTTAAAATTTATTATATTTTCAAAGGTTATAACCTTTGAAAATATCAAAAAATAATAAAAATAATATTTTTTATTTTATTTTTTAAATAAAAACTATAAACCACTAAATGCATACACAGTTAAATCAGTAAACTCCTAAACCCCGTAATGCCTAAATACATAAACCATTAAACTTCTATATACTACTTAATAATAATAAATCTAATTTCTATTTCTATTTATTATAATTTTAAATATTCATTTTAATTATTTATTAGTTTATTTTTATAGAAATATTTATTACTAAATAAAATATGAGTGCGACAAATATAATTTAAATAATTTATTTTTAATCAAAAAAATATATACGCTTATAAAAGAAGTAAAATTTTAAAAATTAAAAATTATAATCCAGTAATATATTTTACTTTAATTTTGAATCAATTTGGGTTTTTTAAATATTTTTTAATTAATATCAATCTTATTAATAATAGTTTATTAATTTAATTTTTGACATTATTATAATATCTATCATTAAAATTATTTATATTTAATTTATATGATATATAATTAATAAGATTAATATAATTATACATGGTATTCACATTTCAAATGATTTTAAAAATTATTTTATTTTTAAAGGTTATAAACTCCGAAAATCTAAAATTTTTTTTTATTTTTATTATATAAATAAAACCTATATACCACTAAATGCATAAAAACATAAATTGCTAAACTCCTAAACGACAAAACCCCTAAATAATCGATCCATTAAACCGGTATACCATATATAATTGTTGGGCAATTGTGCTTCCACATTAGTGAGATTGAGATACAGAAACACAGAAACAACAGAAAACAAGCAATATATATATCTCAATTCAGCAACCATCCATGATAGAATCAAAAAACGAGAAATAAACACCAAAAATAACGTGGTTCGCTCGTAGCTCAGTACGACTAGTTAAATCCACCAGAAAATGCATTTGCGTTATAGATTAAAGCTACAGAAATGTCTTATAGTATGCAGCACATAGAATAGTCACGATAAATTGCACAGAGAGAAGAGAGAGAGATGATGAACAGTTCCACGGGTCCATAAATAGCCACCCGAAAATAAAATTACAAAACATTTTATATTAAAATTTCTCTCGGTTCATTTAACCGGAGCGGGTCGGATCATGAGATGGGTCAGGATTTGCTCCAATTTCGGCCCGCTGTCCGGTCAGCGAGACCTCCGTTATTGTGCTACTGCTGCATCCTCGGCCTCTTAATATTTCCTTTCCTACACTTACATGAAAATATTAAAAAATAAAAAATATTTAGTTATACAAACAGATTATAAAAAATTAAATTACATATACAGCAATAATAAATCTTAAATCTCATTTTAATTTGTATGCATTATAATTTTAAATATTCATTTTAAATATTTATTTGTTTATTTTTTATATAAATATTAATTATGAAATAAATAATTAGTCAGACAAATATAATATTAATAATTTATTTTTAATAAAACAAATATAATCTCATAAAAAGAAGTAAAATTTAAAAACAAAAAATTATTATTTGGAAATAAATTTTACATTGATTTTGAATCATTTTAGGTTTTGTTATTATATTTTAATTTATATCTATCATTTTAATAATAGTTTATTAATTTATTTTTTGATAATTGATATCATATCTATCAATAAAATTATTTATAATTAGTTTATATTATATATAATTATAATGATTATTATTACTAAATATTTTATTCACATTTTAAAAAAAATTTAAAATTATTATATTTTCAAATGTTATAACCTTTGAAAATGTGAAAAAATAACAAATATAATTTTTTTGTTATTTCATTGTTTAAATAAATCCTATAAACCACTAAATGCCTAAATACTTAAATCATTAATTCCTCAATCTCGAAAACCCTAAATAGATAATCATTTTAAACTGGTATACTCTAAATAATAAATAATAAATCTCAATATTATTTTTTTCATTATAATTTAATATATTCATTTTAATTATTTATTAGTTTATTTTATATAATTAATAATTAAATAATAAATTATGAGTGCGACAAATATAATTTAAAAATTATATATGCTTATAAAAGAAGTAAAAATTTAAAAATTAAAAATAGTTATCTAGAAATATATTTTACTATAATTTTGAATCAATTTGGGTTTTGTAATTATTTTTTAATTAATATCTATCTTAATATCATTAGTTAATAAATTTAATTTTGATCATTATTATAATATATATCAATAAATTGTTTATTGAATTTATATGATATATAATTATTAATATTATTATAACTAAGTATTGTATTCACATTTCAAAAAATTTTAAATATTATTATATTTTCAAAGGTTATAACCTATGAAAATGAGAAAAAATTATATCAAATTTTTTTGATATTTTAATTTTTTAAATAAAACGTATAAACCACTAAAAGCCTAAAAACATAAATCGCTAAAATCCTCAATGAAAAAACCTCTAAATACTTAAACCATTAAACTAGTATTCAGTAATAATAAATCATAAATCTCATTTTAAATTTTATTCAATATAATTTCAAATTTTTATTTTAATTATTTATCAGTTTGTTTTTGTAGAAATATTAATTACAAAATAAATTATTAATGAGACATATCTAATTTAAAATAAAATAGTATCCCTAAATAATAAATAATAAATCTCATTTTTTTTCATTATAATTTTAAATATTCATTTTAATTATTTATTTGTTTATATATATATATAAATATTAATTACAAATAAATTTAGCTAGATAAAAATAATTTATATAAATTATTTTTCATCAAAAAATTATAGATAAACTTTTTAAAAGAAAAAAAAATTTAAAACAAAAAATTATTATATAGTAATATATTTTGCTTTGCTTCTGAATCATTTTAGGTTTTGTAATTATATTTTAATTGATATCTATCTTATTAATAATAGATTATTAATTTATTTTTTGATCATTATTAGAAGATTTATCCATAAAATTATTTTTATTGAATTTACATGATATATAATTATAAAGATTATTATAACTAAATATTATATTTACATTTGAAAATAATTTAAAAATTATTATATTTTTAAATGTTATCATCTTTGAAAATGAGATAATCACAAAAATAAATATTTTGTTATTTTATTGTTTATATAAAACCTATAAACTAATAAATGCCTATACGCTTAAATCATTAAACTCCTAAACCCCAAAACCCTTAAATACTTAAACATTTAAACCATCTTTAAAGGTTTAAGTATTTATAAATAATATATAAAAATTTATCAATTAATAATAGTTTATTAATTTATTTTTTGATCATTATTATATTTATATTTATATTTAGTTTATTAATATCTATCAATAAAATTGTTTATTTTTAATTTTCATGATATATAATTATTAAGTTTATTATAACTAAATATTGTTTTCACATTTGAAAAAAATTTAAAAATTATTATATTTATAAAGGTTATAACCTTCAAAATTGATAAAAAATTTGAAAAATATTTTTTTTGTTATTTCATTATTTAAAAAAAACATATAAACCATTAAATACATAAACACATAAATCTCTAAACTCCTAAACCCCGAAGCCCCTAAATACTTAAACCTTTAAACTTGTAAACCTTAAATATAATTTAAATATATTATTGAAATATTAATTACAAAATAAATTATGAGTGAAAAAAATATAATTTAAATAATTTATTTTTTATCAAAAAAATATATAATCTATTAAAATGAGGCAAAAACTAAAAAACAAAAATTATTATTTAGTAAAAATTTACTTTGATTTTTAATCATTTTAGTTTTGTAATTAAATTTTAATTTATATCTATCATATTAATAATAGTTTATTAATATATTTTTTGATAATTGATATAATATCAATCAATAAAATTGTTTATATTTATTTTATATTATATATTGTTATAATAATTATAATTACTAAATATTGTATCCACATTTTTAAAAAATTTTAAAATTATTATATTTTCAAAGGTTATAATCTTTGAAAATTTGAAAAAATATCAAAAATAATTTATTTGTTATTTCATTGTTTAAATAAAATCTATAAACCACTAAATGCCTAAATACTTAAATGAATAACTTCTTAATCTCGAAAACCCTAAATAGATAATTTTTTTAATCAGATATATCCTAAATAAAAACAATAAATCTCATTTTTATTTTTTTCATTATAATCTTAAATATTCATTTAATTTTTGATTTTTTTATTTTTATATAAATATTAATTACAAAATAAATTATGAGTTAGACAATTATAATTTATAATTATTATTTTTCATCAAAAAAAATATAGATAAACTTATTAAAAGAAAAAAACATTAAAAAAATTATTATATAATATATAATTTGCTTTGCTTCTGAATCTATTGGTTTTGTAATTATATTTTAATTGATATCTATCTTATTAATAATAGATTATTAATTTATTTTTTGATCATTATTAGAATATTTATCAATAAAATTGTTTATATTGAATTTATATGATATTTAAATATAATGATTATTATAACTAAATATTGAATTCACTTTTGAAAAAAATTTAAAAATTATTATATTTTCCAAGTTTATAACCTTTGAAAATGTGAAAAAATAAAAAAAAATATTTTTTTTGATATTTCATTGTTTAAATAAAACCTATAAACCACTAAATGGCTAAACACTTAATTCAATAACTCCTAAATCTCTAAAACCCGAAATAATAAATAATAATCCTTTTAAACCTATAACCCTAAATAATAAATAATAAATCTCAATATTATTTTTTTCATTATAATTTTAAATATTCATTTTAATTATTTATTTGTTTATTTTTATATAAATATTAATTACAAAATAAACTGAGTTAGACAAATATAATTTATATAAATTATTTTTCATCGAAAAATATAGATAAACTTATAAAAAGAATAAAAAATTTAAAAACTAAAATTTATTATATAGTATTATATTTTGCTCTCCTTCTGAATCATTTTAGATTTTGTAATTATATTTTAATTGATATCTATCTTATTAATAATTGTTTATTAATTTATTTTTTGATCATTATCAGAATATTTATCAATAAAATTGTTTATATTGAATTTATATGATATATAAATATAATGATTATTATAACTAATTATTGAATTCACTTTTGAAAAAAATTTTATAATTATTATATTTTCAAAGGTTATAACCTTTGGAAATATGAAAAAATAATAAAAATAAATTTTATGTTATTTAATTTTGAAAATAAAACCTATAAATCACTAAATCCATATACAGTTATATCAGTAAACTCCTAAACCCCATAAAGCCTAAATACATAAACCATTAAACTGCTATATACTACTAATAATTAATAAATTGACTTTTTATTTCATTTTATTATTATTTTAAATATTCATTTTAATTATTTATTAGTTTAATTTTATAGAAATTTTTATTACAAAATAAATTATAAGTTCGACACATATAATTTAAATAATTTATTTTTAATCAAAAAATATATATACGCTTATAAAAGATAAAAAAATTTAAAAATTAAAAATTATTATCCAGTAATATATTTTACTTAATTTTGAATCAATTTGGGTATTGTAAATATTTTTTAATTAATATCTATCTTATTATTATTAGTTTATTAATTTAATTTTTGATCATTATTATAATATCTATCAATAAAATTATTTATATTGAATTTATATCATATATAATTATTAATATTATTATAACTAAATATTATATTCACATTTCAAAAAATTTTAAATATTATTATATTTTCAAAGGTTATATAAACTATGAAAATGAGAAAAAATTACAATTTTTTTTTGTTATTTTATTGATTAAATAAAACCAATAAACCACTAAATGCCTAAAAACCTAAATCGGTTAACTTTTAAAAGACAAAACATCTAAATACTTAAACCATTAAACTAGTATACATTAATAATAAATCATAAATATCATTTTAATTTTTATTCAGTATAATTTTAAATTTTTATTTTAATTAATTTTTAGTTTATTTTTATAGAAATATTAATTACAAAATAAATTATTAGTAAGACAGATCTAATTTAAATTAGACCGGTATACCCAAAATAATAAATAATAAATCTCATTATTTTTAATTATAATTTTAAATATTCATTTTAATTATTTATTTGTTTATTTTTATATAAATATAAATTACAAAATAATTTATGAGTTACACAAATATAATTTATATAAATTATTTTTAATCAAAATATTATAGATAAACTTTTTAAAAGAAAAAAAAATTCAAAACAAAAAATTATTATATAGTAATATATTTTGCTTTACTTCTGAATCATTTTAAGTTTTGTAATTATATTGTAATTGACATCTATCTTATTAATAAAGATTATTAAGTTATTTTTCATCATTATTAGAATATCTATCAATTAAATTATTTATATTGAATTTATATGATATATAATTATTATGATTATTATAAATAAATATTGTATTCACTTTTGAAAAAAATTTAAAAATTATTATATTTTTAAAGGTTATATTCTTAAAAAATGCGAAAAATTAATAAAAATAAATTTTTAGTTATTTATTTTTTAAATAAAACCTATAGACCATTAAAAGCTTACTTACTTAAATTAGTAAGCTAATAAACCGTAAAACCCCTAAATACATAAACATTTTAACATCTATATACTACTTAATAAATAATAAATCTCATTTTTATTTCTATTTCTTATAATTTTAAATATTCATTTTAATTATTTATAGTTTAATTATTTAGAAAAATTAAATACAAAATAAATTTCGAGTGAAACAAATATTATTTAAATAATTTATTTTTAATCAAAAAAAATATAAGCTTATAAAAAGGACAAATTTAAAAATTAAATATTATTGCTTAGTAATATATTTTGATTTGATTTTGAATCATTTTGTGTTATGTAAATATATTTTAATTAATATATAAATTATTAATTATAGTTTATTAATTTAATTTTTAATCATTATTATAATATCTATCATTAAAATTGTTTATATTGAATTTATATGATATATAATAGTATTCACATTTCAAAAATTTTTAAAAATTATTTTATTTCTAAAGGTTATAACCTTTGAAAATCATAAAAAATCTAAAAAAAAAATTTTATTTTTATTATATAAATAAAACCTATAAAACACTAAATACCTAAAAACATAAATTGATAAACTCCTAAACAAAAAAACTCCTAAATAATCAAACCATTAAACTGGGATACCATATATAATAAATCATATATCTCATTTTAATTCGTATTCATTAATAATTTTAAATATTTATTTTAATTATTTATTAGTTTATTTTTTATAGAAATATTAATTACAAAATAAATAATGAGAGAGACAACTATAATTTTAATAATTTATTTTTAATCAAAAAAAATATATAAGCATATAAAAAGAAGTAAAAATTTAAAAACAAAAAATTATTATTCAGTAATATATTTTACTTTGATTTTGAATCATTATATATAGGTTTTGCAATTATATTTTAATTGCTATCAATCTTATTAAGAATAGTTTATTAATTTATTATTTGATCAATTTTATAATATCTAACAATATAATTACTTATATTGAATTTAAATGCCTAAACATTTAAATCTCTAGACTCCTAAACCCCAAAACCCCCTAAATACTTAAACCATTAAACCTATATAACCTAAATAATAAATAATAAATCTCATTTTTATTTATATTCATTATAATTTTAAATATTCATTTTATTTATTTTTTAGTTTATTTTTATAGAAATATTAATAACAAAATAAATAATGAGTTAGACATATATAATTTATATAAATTATTTTTAATGAAAAAAAATATAAGCTTATAAAAATATACAAAATTTCAAAAATTTAAAATTTTTTTTAGTAATATAATTTAATTTGATTTTAAATTATTTTGGGTTCTGCAAATATATTTTATTTAATATCTGTCTTATTAATAATAGTTTATTAATTTATTTTTTGATCATCAAAATAATATATATTAATAAATTTTTTTATAATGAATTAACATCAAATATAATTATTAAGATTATTATAACTAAGTATTGTATTCATATTTTAGAACTTTTAAAAATTATTATATTTTCAAAGGTTATAACCTTTGAAAATCACGAAAATTCATAAAAATAAATTTTTTGTTATTTCATTGATTAAATATAACCTATAAATCAATAAATAAAACCTAAATGTGTTAACATATAAATCAATAAACTCATTAACCCCAAAACCACAATAAACTTAAACCATTAAATAGGTATACCCTAAATAATAAATCATAAATCTCATTTTTATTTGTATTCATTATAATTTTATATATACATTTTAATTATTTATTAGTTTATTTTTATAGAAATATAAATTAAAAAATAAATTAATAGTTAGACAAATATAATTTAAATAATTTATTTTTCATCAAAAAATATATAAGCTTATAAATGGATACAAAAATTTTAAAATTTAAAATTAATATTTAGTAAAATATTTCACTTTAATTTTGAATCATTTTAGGTTATATAAATATATTTTAAACAATATTTATCTTATTAATAATTGTTTATTAATCTTTTGTATGATAATTATTATAAGATATATCAATATAATTTTTTATATTGGATTTACATAATATATAATTATTAAGATTATCATAACTAAATATAGTATTCACATATAAAAAAATTTAAAAATTGTTATAGTTTCAAAGGATATTTTCTTCAAAAATAAGAACAAATAACAAAAAATTTTTTTGTTATTTTATTTTTTAAATAAAACCTATAAACTACTAAATGCCTAAATACTAAATCACTAAATTCTTAAATCCCAAAACTCCTAAATATATAATTTTTTAAACCTGTATATTTTATTTTATTAATAATAGTTTTATTTAATTTCTATCTTATTAATATATTTTACTTTGATTTTGAATCATTTTAGGTTTTGCAAATAAATTTTATTTAATATCTATCTTATTAATAATAGTTTATTAATTTATTTTATTATCGTCATCATAATATCTATAAAAAAAATTATTTATATTGAATTTACATAATATATAATTATTTAGATTATTATAACAAAATAGTATTTTCATATTTTAAAAAAATTTAAAAATTATTAAGTTTTCAAAGGTTATAACGTTTAAAATAAGAAAAAATAAAAAAATAAATTTTTTGTTTTTAGAATTTTTAAATAAAATCTATAAACCACAAAATTCCTAAATTCTTAATGACTAAACTCCTAAACCCCGAAGCTCATAAACACATAAGCCTTTAAATTAGTATACTCTAAATAATAAATAATAAATCACATTTTTATTAGTATTCATTATAATTTTAAATATTCATTTTAATTATTTACAAATTTATTTTTATTGAAATATTAATTACAAAATAAATTATTAGTGAGACGCATATAATTTAAATAATTTATTTTTCATCAAAAAAATATAAGATCAAAAAAAGAGGCAAAATTTTTAAAACAAAATATTATTATTTAGTAATTTATTCTAATTTAATTTTGAATAATTTTAGATTTTGCAATTATATTTTAATTAATATCATTCTTATTAATAATAGTTTATTAATTTATTTTTTGATCATTATTATAAATATCTATTAATAAAATTATTTATATTGATTTTATATTATATATAATTCTCAAGATTATTATAACTAAATATTATATTCAAATTTTAAAAAAAATTAAAAATTATTATATTTTGAAGGTTTATAACCTTCAAAAATTAGATAAAATTTCTTGAGCCATAAACACTTAAATGACTAACCCCCAAACACCTAAATACTTAAACCATTAAACCTGTATATCCTGAATAATAAATAATAAATCGCAATTTTATTTGTATTTATTATAATTTTAAATATTTATTTTAAAAACAAAAAATTATTTTTTAGTAATATATTTTACTTTGATTTTGAATCATTATATATAGGTTTTGCAATTATATTTTAATTGCATTCAATCT
This sequence comes from Sapria himalayana, assembly GCA_029783825.1. Lineage (NCBI taxonomy): Eukaryota > Viridiplantae > Streptophyta > Magnoliopsida > Malpighiales > Rafflesiaceae > Sapria > Sapria himalayana. The sequence goes on along the minus strand of JAREIK010010216.1, from coordinate 3,942 downwards.
TATTAAAAATAGTTTATTAATTTATTATTTGACCAATTTTATAATATCTAACAATAAAATTACTTATATTGAATTTAAATGTCTTATAATTATTAAGATTATTATAACTAAATATTATATTTACATTTGAAAAAAATTTAAAAATTATTATATTTTCAAAGGTACCTTCAAAAATGATAAAAAATAACAAAAATAATCTTTTTATTATTTTATTATTAAAATAAAACTTATAAACCACTAAATCCCTAAACATTTAAATCTCTAGACTCCTAAACCCCAAAACCGCCTAAATACTTAAACCATTAAACCTATATAACCTAAATAATAAATAATAAATCTCATTTTTATTTGTATTCATTATAATTTTAAATATTCTTTTTAATTATTTTTTAGTTTATTTTTATAGAAATATTAATTACAAAATAAATAATGAGTGAGGCATATAATTTAAAAATATTATTTTTTATGAAAAAAAAATTCGCTTATAAAAATAAAATTGTTTATATTGAATTTATATGATATATAATTATTAATATTATTAAAACTAAATATCGTATTCACATTTAAAAAAATTGTAAATATTATTATATTTTCAAAGGTTATAACCTATGAAAATGATAACAAATTATAGAAAATTTTTTTGTTATTTTATTTTTTTATATAAAACCTATAAACCACTAAAAGCCTAAAAACATAAATCACTAAACTCCTAATGACAAAACCTCTAAATACTTAAACCATTAAATAGGTATACATTAATAATAAATCTTAAATCTCATTTTAATTTTTATTCAGTATAATTTTAAATTTTTATTTTAATTATTTATCAGTTTATTTTTATAGAAATATTAATTACAAAATAAATTATTAGTGAGATGGATCTAATTTAAATTAAACCGGTCTCCCTAAATAATAAATAATAAATCTTATTTTTTTTTCATTAAAATTTAATTATTCATTTTAATTATTTATTTGTTTATTTATATATAATTATTAATTAAAAAATAAATCGAGTTAGACAAATATAATTTATATATATTATTTTTCATCAAAAAATACTAGATAAACTTTTTGAAAGAAAAAAAATATCTAAAGAAAAAATTATTATATAGTAATATATTTTGCTTTGCTTCTGAATTATTTTAGGTTTTATAATTATATTTTAATTGATATCTATCTTTTTTTAATTGATATCTATCTTATTAATTATAGATTATTAATTTATTTTTTGATCATTATTAGAATATTTATCAATAAAATTGTTTATATTGAATTAATATGATAAATAAATATAATGATTATTATAACTAAATATTGAATTCACTTTTAAATAAAATTTTAAAATTATTATATTTACAAAGGTTTATAACCTTTGGAAATATGTAAAAATAATAAAAATAAATATTATGTTATTTTATTTTTTAAATAAATTCTATAAACCACTAAATGCATACACAGTTATATCAGTAAATTCCTAAACCCCGTAATGCCTAAATACATAAACCATTAAACCGCTATATAATACTTAATAATTAATAAATTTAATTTTTATTTCAATTTATTATTATTTTAAATATTCATTTTAATTATTTATTAGTTTATTTTTATATAAATTTTTATTACAAAATAAATTATGAGTGCGACACATATAATTTAAATAATTTATTTTTAATCAAAAAAATATATATACGCTTTTAAAAGAAGTATAAAAGAAGTATTATTAAAAATTAAAAATTATTAACAACTAATATATTTTACTTTAATTTTGAATCAATTTGGGTTTTGTAAATATTTTTTTAATTAATATCTATCTTATTATAAATAGTTTATTAATTTAATTTTTGATCATTATTATAATATCTATCAATAAATTGTTTATATTTTTTTATATGATATAGAATTATTAATATTATTATAACTAAATATTGTATTCAAATTTAAAAAAACTTTAAATATTATTAAATTTTCAAAGATTATTACATTTGAAAATGATAAAAAATTACAAATTTTTTTTGTTATTTTATTGTTTAAATAAAACCTATGAATCAATAAATGCCTAAAAAGATAAATCACTAAACTCCTAAATGACAAAACCTCAAAATACTTAAACCATTAAACTGGTATACAGTAATAATAAATCATAAATCTCATTTTTTTTCATTATAATTTTAAATATTCATTTTAATTATTAATTTTTTATTTTTATATAAATATTAATTAAAAAATAAATTATGAGTTAGACAAATATAATTTATGTAAACTATTTTTAATCAAAAAAATATAGATAAACTTTTTAAAATAAAAATAAAATTTCAAAACAAAAAATTATTATATAGTAATATATCTTGCTTTGCTTATGAATCATTTTATGTTTTGTAATTATATTTTAATTGATATCTATCTTATTAATAATAGATTATTAATTTATTTTTTAATAATTATTAGAATATTTATCACTAAAATTATTTATGTTGAATTTATATGATACATAAATATAATGATTATTATAACTGAATATTGAATTTACTTTTGAAAAAAATTTAAAAATTATTATATTTTCAAAGGTTATAACCTTTGAAAATATCAAAAAATAATAAAAATATATGTTTTGTTATTTTATTTTTTAAATAAACCCTATAAAGCACTAAATGCATACGCAATTAAATCAGTAAACACCTAAACCTCGTAATACCTAAATACATAACCCATTAAACTGCTATATAATACATAATAATTAATAAATCTAATTTTAATTTCTATTTATTATAGTTTTAAATATTCATTTTAATTATTTATTAGTTTATCTTTATAGTAATATTTATTATAAAATAAATCATGAGTGCGACAAATATAATTTAAATAATTTCTTTTTAATCAAAAAAATATATATGCTTATAAAATAAGTAAAAATTAAAAAATTAAAATTATTATCCGGTAATATATTTTACTTTAATTTTGAATCAATTTGGGTTTTGTAAATATTTTTTAATTAATATCAATCTTATTATTAGTAGTTTATTAATTTAATTTTTGATCATTATTATAATATCTATCAATAAAATTATTTATATTGAATTTATATCATATATAATTACAAATATTATTATAACTAAATATTGATATTCACATTTCTAAAAATTTTAAATATTATTATATTTTCAAAGGTTATATAACCTATGAAAATGAGAAAAAATTACAAATTTTTTTTTGTTATTTTATTGATTAAATAAAACCTATAAACCACTAAATTCCTAAAAATCTAAATCTCTAAACTCCTAAAAGACCAAACCTCTAAATACTTAAACCATTAAAGTAGTATACATTAGTAATAAATCATAAATATCATTTTAAATTTTTATTCAGTATAATTTAAAATTTTTATTTTAATTAATTTTTAGTTTATTTTTATATAAATTTTAAATACAAAATAAATTATTAGTAAGACATATCTAATTTAAATTAGACCGGTATACCCTAAATAATAAATAATAAATCTCAATTTTTTAATTATAATTTTAAATATTCATTTTAATAATTTATTTGTTTATTTTTATATAAATATTAATTACAAAATAATTTATGAGTCACACAAATATAATTTATATAAATTATTTTTCATCAAAAGATTATATATAAACTTTTTAAAAGAAAAAAAAATTTCAAAATAAAAAATTATTGTATAGTAATATATTTTGCTTTGTTTCTGAATCATTTTAGGTTTTGTAAATATATTTTAATTGATATGTATCTTATTAATAATATATTATTAAGTTATTTTTTCATCATTATTAAAATATTTATCTATAAAAATGTTTATATTGAATTTATATGATATATAAATATAATGATTATTATAACTAAATATTGTATTCACTTTTGAACAAACTTTTAAAATTATTATATTTTCAAAGGTTATACACTTTGAAAATGTGAAAAAATAAA
>JAREIK010010215.1:0-24027 GCA_029783825.1 Sapria himalayana | reverse complement strand
ATAAGTAAACTCGTAGACGCTTATAAATACAGTAACCATTAAATCTATATATATACTAATAAATATAAATCTATTTTTATTCTATTTATTATAATTTTAAATATTGATTTTAATTATTTATTTTTTATTTTTATAAAAATATTTATTACAAATAAATTATGAGTGCTACAAATATAATTTAAATAATTTATTTTTAATGAAATAATATATATATACGCATATAAAAGAAGTAAAAATTTCAAATTTAAATTATTATCCAGTAATATATTTACTTTAATTTGTATCAATTTGGGTTTTGTAAATATTTTTTAATTAATTTCTATCTTTTTATTAATAGTTTATTAATTTAATTTTTGATCATTATTATACTATCTATCAATAGAATTGTTTATATTGAATTATATGATGTATGATTTTTAATAATATTATAACTAAATATTGTATTCACATTTCATAAAATTTTAAATCTCAAAACCATTAAACTGGTATACATTAATAATAAATCATAAATCTCATTTTAATTTTTATTTAGTATAATTTTAAATTTTTATTTTAATTATTTATCTGTTTATTTCTATAGAATTATTAATTACAAATAAATTATTAGTGAGACAGATTTAATATAAATAATTTATATTTCATCAAAAAAATATAAGCTTATAAAAATAGGCACAATTTCAAAAACAAAAATTTATTATATTGTAAAATATTTTATTTTGATTTTGTATCATTTTAGATTTTGCATTTATATTTTAATTTATATCATTCATTTTAATAATAGTTTATTAATTATTTATTTATCATTATTATAATATCTATTAATAAAATTATTTATATTAAGTTTTCCAAATATATAATTATTATGATTATTATAACTAAATATTATATTCACATTTAAAAAACAATAAAAAATTATTATATTTTCAATGGTTATAACCTTCAAAAATTAAAAAAAAAACAAAAAATTAAATTTTTTATTTTTTCATTCTTAAAAAAAACTATAAATCATTAAAGGCATAAACACTTAAATGACTAAACCCCAAAAGACCTAAATACCTAAACCATTAAAACTGTATATCCTGAATAATAAATAATAAATCTCACTTTTTTTTGTATTCATTATAATTTTAAATATTCATTTTAATTATTTTTAGTTTATTTTTATAGAATTATAAATTAAAAAATATATTATGAGGAAGACAAATATAATTTTAAATAATATACTTTTAAAAACAAAAAATATAAACTTATAAAAAGAAGCAAAACTACAAAAACATTATTATTTAGTAATTTATTTTTGATTTTGAATAAATTTAGGTTTTGCAAATATATTTTAAATAATATCTATTTTATTTATAATAGTTTATTAATTTATTTTTTGAACATTAATATAAAATCTATCAATATAATTGTTTATATTGAATTTAAATGATATATAATTATTAATATTATCATAACTAAATATAGTATTCCCATTTTAAAAAAATTAAAAATTGTTATATTTTCAAAGGTTATAACCTTAAAAAATTAGAAAAAATAACAAAATATAAATTTTTTGTTATATCATTGTTTAAATAAAACTTATAAACCATTAAATACCTAAACACATAAATCTCTAAACTCCTAAACCCCGAAGCCCCTAAATACTTAAACCTTAAAACTCGTAAACCATAAATATAATTTAAATAATTTATTGAAATATTAATTATAAAATAAATTATGAGTGATACAAATATAATTTAAATAATTTATTATTTTTCAAAAAAATATATAATCTTATAAAATGAGGCAAAACTAAAAAACAAAAATTATTTTTTAGTAATAAATTTAAATTGATTTTTAGTCATTTTAGTTGTTGTAATTAAATTTTAATTTATATCTATCATATTAATAATAGTTTATTAATTTATTTTTTGATAATTAATATAATATCTATCAATAAAATTGTTTATATTTAGTTGATAATTTATATTGTTATAATAATTATTATTACTACATATTGTATTCATATTTTTTAAAAATTTTAAAATTATTATATTTTCAAAGGTTATAATCTTTGAAAATTTGAAAAAATATCAAAAAAACTTATTTGTTATTTCATTGTTTAAATTAAACCTATAAACCACTAATTGCCTAAATACTTAAATGAATAACTTCTAAATCTCGAAAACCCTAAATTGATAATCTTTTTAATCAGATATATCCTAAATAATAAACAATAAATTCATTTTTATTTTTTCATTATAATTTTAAATATTCATTTTAATTATTTATTTGTTTATTTTTATATAAATATTAATTACAAAATAAATTTTTAGTCAGACTATAATAATTTATATAAATTATTTTTCATCAAAAAAATGTACATAAACTTATTAAAAGAAATAAAATTAAAAACAAACAATTATTATATAATAATATAATTAGCTTTGCTTCTGAATCATTATTGGTTTTATAATTATATTTTATTTGATATCTTTCTAATTAATAATAGATTATTAATTTATTTTTGATCATTATTAGAATATTTATCAATAAAATTGTTTATTTTGAATTTATATGAAATATAAATATAATGATTATTATAACTAAAAATTGAATTTACTTTTGAAACAAATTTTTAAATTATCATATTTTCAAAGGTTATAACCTTTGAAAATGTGAAAAAATAAAAAAAATATTTTTTTTGATATTTCATTGTTTAAATAAAACCTATAAACCACTAAATGTCTAAACACTTTAATCAATAACTTCTATATCTCTAAAACCCTAAATAATAAATAATAATCCTTTTAAACCAGTAACCCTAAATAATAAATAATAAATCTCAATATTATTTTTTTAATGATAATTTTAAATATTCATTTTAATTATTTATGTGTTTATTTTTATATAAATATTAATTAAAAAATAAATTATGAGTTAGAAAAATATAATTTATATAAATTATTTTTCAATAAAATAAAAAATAATTTAATTTAAAATAAAAAGAATTTTCAAAACAACAAATTATCATATAGTAATATATTTTGCTTTCTTCTGAATCATTTTTATATAGTTATATATTTTTCATTTAAATATTATAATATAGTAATATATTTTGATTTGATTTTGAATCATTGTCTTATGTAAATATATTTTAATTATTATTTATATTATTAATAATTGTTTATTAATTTAATTTTTGATAATTATTATAATATCTATCATTATAATTATTTATATTGAATTTATATGATATATAATTAGTAAGATTAATATAATTATACATAGTATTCACATTTCAAAATATTATTAAAATTATTTTATTTTTAAAGGGTATAACCTTTGAAAATCAAAAAAAATCTAAAAATTTTTTTTTTATTTTTATTATATAAATAAACCCTATAAACCACTAAATGCCTAAAAACATAAATTGATAAACTCCTAAACGACAAAACTCCTAAATAATCAAACCCCCCCGGAGGTGGGTTTCAGAATCATGAACCCTGGGAACCGGGCTTTCATAGTCGTTGGGGCGACAGTGTAGATAGCCTGTTCAGGGGTAGAAGCCAGCTCTTCAGTCGTAGCCTATGCCTTTGTCTTTCGATGATCAGACCAAAGGGAAAACTTTCCTAAGAGACTAACTACTTTGTAGCAGTCTGATCTTTCTCCAGCCGGCACCAGCACAACTCCTTCAAAAAAGGCCTTTGCTTGCGCAAGCGTAGGTGCTAGGAAGAAGAGTTCTGTAGCTTCCTTTGGGTTTCGGCATTCATTGGGATTTCTATAAATCATAAATCTCATTTTAATTTGTATTCATTATAATTTTAAATATTCATTTTAATTATTTATTAGTTTAAAATTTATAGAAATATTAATTATAAAATAAATAATGAGTTAGAAAAATATAATTTTAATAATTTATTTTTAATTAAAAAAAATATAAGCTTATAAAAAGAAGTAAAAATTTAAAAACAAAAAAGTATTATTTAGTAATATATTTTACTTTGATTTTGAATCATTATATATAGGTTTTGCAATTATATTTTAATAATCATTATTTTTAGATCATTATTAGAATATTTATCAATAAAATTGTTTATATTGAATTTACATGATATATAATTATTAAGATTATTATAACTAAATATTATATTTACATTTGAAAAAAATTTAAAAATTATTATAAGTTGAAAGGTTATAACCTTCAAAAATGATAAAAAATCACAATAATAATTTTTTTATTATTTTATTATTTAAATAAAAATTATAAACCACTAAATGCCCAAACATTTAATTCTCTAGACTCCTAAACACCAAAATCCCCTAAATACTTAAACTATTAAACCTAGATAACCTAATAATTAAATAATAAATCTCATTTTTATTTGTATTCATTATAATTTTAAATATTCATTTTTATTAATTTTTTGTTTATTTTTATAGAAATATTAATTACAAATTAAATAATGAGTGAGACATATAATTTTAAAAAATAATTTTTAATGTAAAAAAAATAAGCTTATAAAAATAAACAAAATTTCAAAAATTTTAAATTTTATTTAGTAATATAATTTACTTTGATTTTGAATTATTTTGGGTTCTGAAAATATATTTTAATTAATATCTGTCTTATTAATAATAGTTTATTAATTTATTTTTTGATCATCAAAATATTATATATTAATAAAATTTTTTATATTGAATTTACATCAAATATAATTATTAAGATTATTATAACTAAGTATTGTATTCATATTTTAGAACTATTAAAAAATTATTATATTTTCAAAGATTATAACCTTTTAAAATCACGAAAAATCATGAAAATAAATTTTTTGTTATTTCTTTGATTAAATAAAACCTATAAACAACTAAATTTGTAAATATATAAATCAATAACTCATTAACCCCAAAACTACAAAAAATATAAACAATTAAATAGTTATACCCAAAATAATAAATCATAAATCTCATTTTAATTAGTATTCATTATAATTTTCAATATACAATTTAATTATTTATTTAGTTAGACAAATATAATTTAAATTTTTTATTTTTCATAAAAAAATATATAGGCTTTTAAATGGATACAAATATTTAAAAATTTAAAAATTTAAAAATTTTAAATTAATATTTCGTAAAAAATTTCACATTGATTTTGAATCAATTTAGGTTTTGAAAATATATTTTAAACAATATTTATCTTATTAATAAGTATTTATTACTTTTTTATGATCATTATTATAATATATATCAATAAAATAGTTTATATTGAATTTATATGATATATAATTATTATGATTATTATAACTTCATATTATATTCACTTTATAAAAAAAATTCTAAATTATTATATTTTCTGATTTTCAAAAATCAGAAAAAATAACAAAAATAAATTTTTTGTTATTTAATTTTTTATATGAAACCTATAAACTACTAAATGACTAAATTCTAAAATGACTAAATTCCTATTCCCCGAAGCCTATAAATAATTAAAACATTAAATTAGTATACACCAAATAATAAATCATAAATCTAATTTTTATTAGTATTCATTATAATTTTAAACATTCATTTTAAATATTTATCAATTTATTTTTATAGAAATATTAATTACAAAATAAATTATTAGTGCAACATATATAGTTTAAATAATTTATTTTTCTTTAAAAAAAATGCTTATAAAAAAGGCACATTTTTAAAAATAAATAATTATTATTTTGTAATATATCTTATTTTTATTTTGAATCATTTTAGATTCTACAATTATATTTTAATTTATATCATTCTTATTAATAATAATTTATTAATTTATTTATTGATCATTATTATAATATCTATTAATAAAATTATTTATATTTAGTTTACATTATATATAATTATTTAGATTATTATAACTAAATATTATATTCACTTTTAAAAAAATTTAAAATTATTATATTTTCAAAGGTTACAACCTTCAAAAATTAAAAAAAATTCAAAAAATTAAATTTTTTGTTTTTTAATTCTTTAGATAATAACTATAAATCACTAAAGGTCTAAACAATTAAATCACTAAACTCTTGAACCACAAAACACCTAAAAACTTAAACTATTAAACTGGTATATCCTGAATAATAAATAATAAATCTCAATTTTATTTGTATTCATTATAATTTTAAATATTAATTTTAATTATTATTTAGTTTATTATTATAGAATTATAAAATACAAAATAAATTATGAGCAAGACAAATTAATTTAAATAATTAATTTATAATAACAAAAATATAAAGTTATAAAAAAAGTAAAAGATTAAAAAAATTATTATTAAGTAATTTATTTTACTTTGATTTTGAATAAATTTAGATTTTGCAAATATATTTTAATTTATATCTATCTTATTAATAATAGTTTATTACATTTTTTTGCTCATTATTATAATATCTAGCAATGTAATTATTTACATTGAATTTAAATGACTTATAATTATTAAGATTATTAAACTAAATATTATATTTACATTTGAAAAAAATTAAAAAATTATTATATTTTCAAAGGTTAAACCTTCAAAAATTAAAAAAATAATAAAAATAAATTTTTTAGATATATCATTATTTAAATAAAACTTATAAACCACGAAATGCCTAAACACTTAAACCTCTAAAGTCCTAAATACAAAATCCCCTAAATACTTAAACCTCTAAACAAGTAAACCTTAAATATAATTTAAATAATTTATTAAAATATTAATTACAAAATAAATTATGAGTGATACAAATATAATTTAAATAATTTATTTTTTATCAAAAAGAAATATAAACTTATAAAAAGAAGCCTACAAACATATTAAACCTATAAACATATTAAACCTTTGAAAATGTGAAAAATATCAAAAATAATTTTTTTGTTAATTCATTGTTTAAATAAAACCTATAAACCATTAAATGCCTAGAAACATAAATCACTAAATCATAAACGAAAAAACCTCTAAATACTTAAAATATTAAACTGGTATACATTAATAATAATTCATAAATCTCATTTTAATTTTTATTCAGTATAATTTTAAATTTTTATTTTAATTATTTATTAGTTTATTATTATAGAAATATTAATTACAAAATAAATTATTAGTGAGATAGATCTAATTTAAATTAGACTAGTATACCCAGAATAATAACGAATAAATCTCAATATATTTTTTTCATTTTAATTATTATTTATTTATTTTTATATAAATATTAATTAAAAAATAAATTATGAGTTAGACAAATATAATTTATATAAATTAATTTTCATCAAAAAATATGGATAAACTTTTTAAAAAAAATAAATTTTGAAAAAAAAATTATTATATAGTAATATATTTTGATTTCTTATGAATCATTTTAGGTTTTTTAATTATATTTTAATTGATATCTATCATATTAATAACAGATTATTAATATATTTTTTGATCATTTTTAGAATATTTATCAATAATATTGTTTATATTGAATTAATATGATATATAAATATAATGATTTTTATAACTAAATATTGAATTCACATTTGAAAAAAATTTATAAATTATTATATTTTCAAATTTTATAAACTTTGAAAATATCAAAAAATAATAAAAATAAATATTTTGTTATTTTAATTTATAAATAAAACCTATAAACCACTAAATGCATACAAAGTTAAATCAGTAAACTTTTTAAGCCCGTAATGCCTAAATACATAAAGCATTATACTGTTATATACTACTTAATAATTAAGAAATCTAATTTTTATTTCAATTTATTATTATTTTAACTATTCATTTAATTATTTACAAGTTTATTTTATAGAAATATTTATTACAAAATAAATTAAGAGTGCAACAAATATAATTTAAATAATTTATTTTAATCAAAAAATATATATACGCTTATAAAAGAAGTAGAAATTTAAAAATTGAAAATTATTATCCAGTAATATATTTTACTTTAATTTTGAATCAATATGGGTTTTGTAAATATTTTTTAATTTATATCTATCTTTTTATTAATAGTTTATTAATTTAATTTTTGATCATTATTATATTATCTATCAATAAAATTGATTATATTGAATTTATATGATATATAATTATTAATATTATTAAAACTAAATATTGTATTCACATTTCAAAAAATTATAAATATTATTATATTTTCAAAGGTTATAACCTATGAAAATGATAACAAATTATTGAAATTTTTTTTGTTATTTTATTTTTTTATATAAAACCTATAAACTGGTAAAAGCCTAAAAACATAAATCACTAAACTCCTAACGACAAAACATCTAAATACTTAAACTATTAAACTAGTATACATTAATAATAAATCTTAAATCTCAATTATATTTTTATTTAGTATAATTTTAAATTTTTATTTTAATTCTTTATAAGTTTATTTTTATAGAAATATTAATTATAAAATAAATTATTAGTGAGACGGATCTAATTTAAATTAGACCCGTATCCCTAAATAATAAATAATAAATAATAAATCCCATATTTTTTATTATAATTTTAAATATTCATTTTAATTATTTATTTGTTTATTTATATATAAATATTAATTACAAAATGAATTATGAGTTAGGCAAATATAATTTATATAAATTATTTTTCATCAAAAAAATATAGATAAACTTATTAAAAGAAAAAAAAATTCAAAAACAAAAAATTTTTATATAGTAATATATTTTTCTTTGCTTCTGAATCATTTTAAGTTTTGTAATTATATTTTAATTAATATCTATCTTATTATTAATGAATTATTAATTTATTTTTTGATCATTATTTAAATATTTAACAATTAAATTGTTTATATTGAATTTATATAATATATAAATATAATGATTAGTATCACTAAAAAAATTTAAAAATTATTATTTTTTCAAAGGTTATAACCTTTGAAAAAATCAAAAAATAATAAAAATAAATTTTTTGTTATTTTACTTTTTAAATAAAATTAATAAACCACTCAATGCTAGGGGTGCTCAAGGGACGGGACGGGATGGGAATTACAAATCTCCAGTCCCTTCCTACATTCCGGAGATTTTTTTTTTAAGATCCAGACCCATCCCATAGGTTGAAAATATCAGGACGAGACTGGACGAAGATCTGGGATTTTGGGTATGATAAAATAGTTTTGGGACAGAAAGGAGTTCGGACATTTTTTTCAATTTATTTTCTTCAAACCGGCCAAGTTAGTTCATGTCGAAACCTTTTGTTGTAGCATTTATCATTCCTTAGTTATGTATCTTTCAAACTCAAATTGAGCTAATTTTGTTTTGTCAAATAGGTAGAATACCTCAAACGAGTTCCTGTACCTTGTCAAAAGCATTGATTAGTAGAAAAGGATAGAAATGTTAAATAGAATGGGACCGAGGTGTGTGCTTAATTTGGTTCTTTATTTTTTCACATAGTTGGCTTTGTTCAGCCGAGTGAAAGTTAACCATAATAGCAATACTACATTTTTTAAACAATTACTTAAGATATTAAGGAATAGCTAAAGATTACCACAAACATTGGTAGCAGCAATTACTACTTAAGTAATTGCTAAAATTAGGCAGCTTAATATAACAAAAAAAATACAACTTATAACAACCATGATAATAATCATTTCAAAGGACCATCCCGGAACAGCAACTGAAAATCCAAACCCAATTAATTATCTCTTCTAAAACTCCTCCATTTTCTTCCTCCACTATAGATGGACAACCAAAGATGAAAAGGTGTTAATCATGTAGACATAAATTTCTAAGATGAAAGAGTAATAAAAAAAATTACCTTATAAAATTTAACACACCTATTCCAAATTTATTTGGCCAACTATAGTTGGAAGAATATTTCGATATTGTGACCCCTCTGAAAATTTTAATTAAACCATATTTTTATTAAATTGAATGAATAAAATAAGTAAAAGTTAAATTAAAATTTACAAGATTTCTATACTAACTTGATTCATTATCATCAAGGTCTTGAACTAATTCTTCAATTTCAATAGGTTTGTTTGAGATTCTCAACCAATCTTGTAGACATATGAAACTTCAGATGTAATAGGTGTTAAAGAACTCCTAAATTTATCTAAATTCTCCCCCAGTGCTAAATGTAGATTCGTAGGCCACTGTAGATGCTTGGATAGCAAATACATCCCTTGCTACATTTGCCAAAGAAGGATACCTAATCTCATTTACCTTCCACCTGTTTAGAAGATCAAAATCAAATCTATTTTTTTCAAGTTTGTCCTCCAAGTACATATCCTACTCTTCCAAAGCTAGCAACTTATTGTTCTTTCTCCACTTCAACAAAAAAAATCATCAAGTATCACTACCATCAAAGAAATCATCATTTTTCTTCAACACAGTAGAAGAGAAATCATCTTCTTTTGATTCATCTTCATTTAAATCTTTATAATCATCCATTATCTCATTTAAAGCATTTATAAGCTTTTTCACCAAATTTTTAGCCAATTCCTCTCCATAATACTATGTGTACTTAACCTTGAGATATTTGAGCTTATATCAGGGATCCAACACTACTACTACAAAAAGCATAATATTTGTTGACTGAAGAGAACCTCAAAATTTGTTCAATTTATGCCTCAAGTTCATACCCATTTCAGACACCATTGTGTCTCGACTATTTTCACAAATCTCAATTTCTTTCAAAATTCGAATAATCTCAGGAAAATAAACAATAGAGGTAGAATATTATGAGCTAGAAAATTTACTAGTTACCTCATAAAAAGTTTTCAAGAAACGAGCCAAAATTTTGGCATTTGTTCAGTCTCTCTCAGTTGGAACGTTTGAACCAAACACCTTCAAAATCATTTTGTCTTTGTCCTCCAACTTATCAAATTCTATTTGATATTTTATATCAGTTTGTAGCATCAAATAAGTTGAATTCCATCTTGTAGGACAATCTAATTGCAATGAAGATCCATATGACAAGTTTTCTTCTTCAACACATAACTTAAACATATCAAATCTTTTAGGACTGCTTCTCACATATTTCACCACACCTCTAATTTTTTGAATAGCATCCTCAACTACTGCAATGGCATCTCTGACAATTAAGTTTAAAATATGAGCACAACATCTCATATGAAAATGCTCGCCTCTCAAAGGTACAACACTTTTCTTCACAAGCCTTTTTTTCAATTGTTCATCTGCAACATCATTATTTGATGCATTGTCAACAGTAATGCACATCAACTTTCTCAAGCCCCATTCATTCGTTCAAAATTCAATAGAAATTCTAAATTTTATGCCAGAATGACTTTTAATTACCCAAAAGTTCAAATCCTTTTATGCATATTTTATTGAGAATCAATGAAATAAACAGTCAAACATATATAAGACAAATTTTGAATGCTAGTACAAGTGTCTGTAGTCAATGAAACTCTACAACAATGAGATGATATTCTATCAAATTATTTCTTCTTCTCCTTCAAAAACAAAGAAAAATAATCCCTCAACATAGAGTGCCTAGATGGTATATTAAATTGAGGCACACTAACTTCACAAAACTCCTTAAACTCATCCCTCTCAACAAGAAAAAGGCAATTCATCTTTTATGATCATTTTCACCAAAGCCTCCCTAACTAATTGTTGATCAAATTGCCAACATGTTAATTTGTTATCCTCTGAACTAGTACCTTTAGTGAAACTCAACAAAGATTGTGACTTGTCTTTACCTTTGTGAGCTTTTATTAATTCTTTTTTGTGTAGAAATTTCCTACAAGTCTCTCTCAAGTATTTACATAATCCCGAAGTACCTTGATCACTTTTTAACAAATATTCTTTCCGACACTATATACGAGCTGCCATACCAGTTTCATTTCCCTCTGAATCAACTAATATCTCATAAGTTTCCCAAACAGCAAACTTATACTTTTTATGAGCTTGAGGTTCAGATGTACCTTGACTTTATTTTACAATTGGAATTGAAGAACCTGCCGTAACAATAGGAGTTTTCTTGAAAGGATGATGATTGGATTTACGAGTACTTTGATTATTTGAGATGTGATCATCTTCAATTTATTATATTTTTCATTTACCGTTGGATTGTGCCATCTGCATTGCCATTAATTAATATGATATGTTAAGCATAAATACATATAAATATTTCTAACAAGCAAGCTCTACAAAACATACTGTAACACATTCTTCCAACTCATTCGACCCAACCACAACACCACAACCAATACTCAACAAAACTGACTGAGACACATAATAATAAAAATTAATCACTGAATTCTCATCAGAAAAACAAACCAAAAGGCTGGTGGCATCTGAGACATGGTGGAGGCAAGCAGAAGTGCGACGGACAAGGACAGGACCTAACTGAACATGGCTAGAACTTCGTGAGGTGGCCTGGAACTCGTCGGAACGGAATAGGTGCATCAGAATTGGATGGGCAGTAGCGGAATTAGTGGCATCTTCATGATATATATATATATATTCCTCGGTTCTAGTATCGGTTTTTTTGGACTAGATGGTTCTCGGGATGGATATTGCTTAAGATCCGGAACCGTCCCAAAAAAACGTGACAGAACAGATGGGAAAATCAAAGTCAACGGAATTTTCTCAGTCCAGATTCTCTCGGGACAAGACTTCGGGTCGGGTCACGAATCTCTGAGTCGCGAGAGCAGCCCTACTAAATTCATATAAAGTTAAATCAGTAAAACTCATAAACCCCATAAAGCCTAAATACATAAACCATTAAACCGCTAAATACTACTTAATTAATAAATCTATTTTTTATTGCTATTAATTATATTTTTAAATATTCATTTTAATTATTTATTAGTGTATTTATTTAGAAATATTTATTACAAAATAAATTATGAGTGAGATAAAAATAATATAAATAATATATTATTTATCTAATAAAAATATACGCTTATAAAAGAAGTATAAATTTAAAAATTAAAAATTATTATCAAGTAATATAAGTTACTTTAATTTTGAATCAAATTGGGTTTTGTAAATATTTTTTAATTAATATCTATCTTAATATTAATAGTTTATAAAATTAATTTTTGATCATTATTATAATATCTATCAATAAATTATTTATATTAAATTTATATTATATATAATTATTAATATTATTATAACAAAATATCGTATTAAACTTTCAAAAAAATTTAAATATTATTATATTTTCAAATATTATAACCTATGAAAATGATAAAAAATTATAGAAATATTTTTTGTTATTTTATTTTTTTAAATAATACCTATAAAGCACTAAAAGCCTAAAAACATAAATCGCTAAACTCCTAACGACAAAACCTCTAAATACTTAAAGCATTAAACTAGTATACATTAATAATAAATCATAAATCTCATTTTAATTTTTATTTAGTATAATTTTATATTTTTATTTTAATTATTTATCAATTTATTTTATAGAAATATTAATTACAAAATAAATTATTAGTGAGATAGATCTAATTTAAATTAAACCGATATACCTAAATAATAAATAATAAATGTCATTTTTTTCATTATAATTTTAAATATTCATTTTAATTATTTATTTGTTTATTTATATATAAATATTAATTACAAAATAAATTGAGTTAGACAAATATAATTTATATATATTATTTTTCATCAAAAAATTATTGATAAACTTTTTAAAAGAAAAAAAAATTTCAAAACAAAAAATTATTATATAGTAATATATTTTGCTTTTCTTCTGAATCATTTTAGGTTTTGAAATTATATTTTAATTGATATCTATCTTATTAATAATAGATTATTAATCTATTTTTTGATCATTATTAGAATATTTATCAATAAAATTGTTTATATTGAATTTATATGATATATAAATATAATGATTATTATTACTAAATATTGTATTCACTTTAAAAAAAATTTTAAAATTTTTATATTTTGAAATGTTATAAGCTTTGAAAATATCAAAAAATAAAAAAAATAAATATTTTGTTATTTTAATTTTTTAATAAAACCTATAAACCACTAGATGCATACACAGTTAAATCAGTAAACTCCTAAGGCCCGTAATGCCTAAATAATTAAACCATTAAACCGATATATGCTACTTAATAATTAAGAAATCTAATTTTTATTTCAATTTATTATTATTTTAAATATTCATTTTAATTATTTATTAGTTAATTTTTATAGAAATATTTATTATATAATAAATTATGAGTGCGACAAATATAGTTAAAATAATTTATTTTTAATCAAAAAAAAATATATGCTTATAAAAGAAGTAAATATTTAAAAATTAAAATATTATTATCCAGTAATATATTTTACTTTAATTTTGAATCAATGTGGGTTTTGTAAATATTTTTTAATTAATATCTATCTTATTATTAATAGTTTATTAATTTAATTTTTGATAATAATTATAATATCTTTATATAAAATTATTTATATTGAATTTATATGATATATAGTTATTAATATTATTATAACTAAATATTATATTCACATTTTGAATAATTTTAAATATTATTATATTTTCAAAGGTTATAACCTATGAAAATCAGAAAAAATGACAATTTTTTTTTGTTATTTTATTGATTAAATAAAACCAATAAACCGTTAAATGCCTAAAAACCTAAATCTCTAAACTTCTAAGAGACAAAACCTCTAAATACATAAACCTTTATACTAGTAAACATAAATAATAAATCATAAATATCATTTTAATTTTTATTCAGTATAATTTTATATTTTTATTTTAATTAATTTTTAGTTTATTTTTATACAAATATTAATTACAAGATAAATTATTAGTAAGACAGATCTAATTTAAATTAGACCGGTTTACCCTAAATAATAAATAATAAATCTCATTATTTTTAATTATAATTTTAAATATTCATTTTAATTATTTATTTGTTTATTTTTATATAAATATTAATTACAAAATAATTTATGAGTTACACAAATATAATTTATGTACACTATTTTTCTTCAAAAAAGTATAGATAAACTTTTTAAAAGAAAAAAAAATTTCAAAACAAAAAATTATTATATAGTAATAAATTTTGCTTTGCTTCTTAATCATTTTAAGTTTTGTAATTATATTTTAATTGATATCTATCTTATTAATAATAGATTATTAAGTTATTTTTTCATCATTATTAGAATATTTATCAATAAAAATGTTTATATGTAATTTATATGATATTAAAATATAATAATTATTATAACTAAATATTGTAATCATCATTATTATTTAGTAATATATTTTGATTTGATTTTGAATAATTTCGTGTTATGTAAATATATTTTAATTCATATTTATATTATTAATAATAGTTTATTAATTTAATTTTTCATCATTATTAAAATATCTATCATTAAAATTGTTTATATTGAATTTATATGATATATATTTAGTAAGATTAATATAATTATACATAGTATTCACATTTCAAAAAATTTAAAAAATTATTTTATTTTAAAAGGTTATATCCTTTGTAAATCAGAAAAAATCTAAAAAAAAATTTTTATTTTTATTATATAAATAAAACCTATAAACCACTAAATACATAAAAACATAAATTGATAAACTCCTAAATGACAAAACTCGTAAATAATCAAACCATTAAACCGGTATACCACATATAATAAATCATAAATCTCAATTTAATTTGTATTCATTATAATTTTAAGTATTCATTTTAATTATTTATTAGTTTATTTTTTATATAAATATTAATTACTAAATAAATTATGAGCGAGACAACTATAATTTTAATAATTTATTTTTAATAAAAAAAATATAAGCTTATAAAAAGAAGTAAAAATTTAAAAACAAAAAATTATTATTTAGTAATATATTTTACTTTGATTTTCAATCATTATATATAGATTTAGCAATTATATTTTAATTGCTATCAATCTTATTAAGAATAGTATATTAATTTATTATTTGATCACTTTTATAATATTTAACAATAAATTACTTATATTGAATTTAAATGTCTTATAATTATTAAGATTATTATAACGAAATATTATATTTATATTTAAAAAAAATTAAAAATTATTATATTTTCAAAGGTTATAATCTTGAAAGATATGAAAAAATAACAAAAATAATTTTTTTATTATTTTATTATTTAAATAAAACTTATAAACCACTCAATGCCTAAACATTTAAATCTCTAGACTCCTAACCCCCAAAACCCCCTATATACTTGAACCATTAAACCTATATAACCTAAATAATAAATAATAAATAATAAATCTAATTTTTATTTGTATTCATTATAATTTTTAATATTCATTATAATTATTTTTTAGTTTATTTTTATAAGAATATTAATTATAAAATAAATAATTAGTGAGACATATATAATTTAAATAAATTATTTTTTATGAAAAAAATATAAGCTTATAAAAATAAACAAAATTTTAAAAATT
The DNA here is from genome assembly GCA_029783825.1 of Sapria himalayana. NCBI lineage: Eukaryota > Viridiplantae > Streptophyta > Magnoliopsida > Malpighiales > Rafflesiaceae > Sapria > Sapria himalayana. The sequence continues at coordinate 7,620 of JAREIK010010215.1, read as the reverse complement.
TAAAATTTTATTTAGTAATATAATTTACTTTGATTTTGAATTATTTTGGGTTCTGCAAATATATTTTAATTAATATCTGTCTTATTAATAATAGTTTATTAATTTATTTTTTGATCATCAAAATAATATATATTAATAATATTTTTTATATTGAATTTACATCAAATATAAATATTAAGATTATTATAACTAAATATTGTATTCATATTTTAGAACTATTAAAAAATTATTATATTTTCAAAGATTATAATCTTTTAAAATCACGAAAAATCATGAAATTAATTTTTTTGTTATTTCTTTGATTAAATAAAACCTAAAAATCAATAAATAAAACCTAAATGTGTAAACATATAAATCAATAAACTCATTAACGCCAAAACCACAATAAACTTAAACCATTAAAGAGGTGTACCCTAAATAATAAATAATAAATCTCATTTTTATTACTATTCATTATAATTTTATATATACATTTTAATTATTTATTAGTTTATTTTTATAGAAATATAAATTAAAAAATAAATTAATAGCTAGACAAATATAATTTAAATAATTTATTTTTCATCAAAAAATATATAAGCTTATAAATGGATACAAAATTTAAAAATTTAAAATTAATATTTAGTAAAATATTTCACTTTGATTTTGAATCATTTTAGGATTTGTAAATATATTCTAAACAATATTTATTTCATTAATAATTGTTTATTAATCTTTTGTACTATCATTATTATAATATTTATCAATATAATTTTTTATATTGAATTTACATGATATATAATTTTTAAGATTATCATAACTAAATATAGTATTCACATTTTAAAAAAAATTAAAAATTGTTATAGTTTCAAAGGTTATATTAAATTTTTGTTATTTTATTTTTTAAATAAAACCTATAAACCACTAAATTCTAGGGGTGATCATGGGACGAGACGGGATGGGGATTACAAATCTCCAGTCCCTTCCCACAGTTCGAAGATTTTTTTTTTAATATCCAGACCCATCCCATAGGTTGAAAATATCGGGATGGGAGGCGATGGAGATCGGGGATTTTGGGTAGGAGAAAATGTTTCCGGGACTGGAACGGAGATCGGACATTTTTTATTATTTATTTTCTTCAAACCGGCAAAGTTAGTTCATGTCTAAACCTTTTGTTGTACAATTTATCATTCCTTAGTTATGTATCATTCAAACTCAAATTGGGCCATTTTTGTTTTGTCAAATAGGTTGAATACCGCAAACGAGTTCCATTACCTTGTCAAAAGCTTTGATGTGCAGAAAAGGATAAAAATGTTAAATAGAACGGGACCGAGTTGTTTGCTTAATTTGGTTCTTTGTTTTTTCACAAGTTGGCTTTGTTCAGCCGAGTGAAATTTAACCATAATAGCAATACTACATTTTTTAAACAATTACTTAAAATATTAAGGAATAGCTAAAGATGACAACAAACATTGGTGGCATCAATTACTACTTAAGTAATTGCTAAAATTAGGCAGCTTAATATAACAAAAAAAATACAACTAATAACCACCATGATAATAATCATTTCAAAGGTTCGTCCCAGAACAGCAACGAAAATCCAAACCCAATTAATTATCTTTTATACAACTTCTCCCTTTTCTTCCTCCACTGTAGAAGGATAACCAACGATGAAAACGTGTTAATCATGTAAACATAAATTTCTAAGATGAAAGAGTAATAAAAAAACAAAATATTACCTTAAACAATTTAATACAACTCCCCCCAATTCTAAATATAGATTCATAGGCCACAATAGATGCATGGATAGAAAATACATCTCTTACTACATTTGCCAAAGAAGGATACCTAACCTCATTTACCTTCCACCAGTTTAGAAGATCAAAATCAATTCTATTTTTTTCAAGTTTGTCCTCCAAGTACCTATCCAACTCTTACAAAGTTGCAACTTCTTGTTCTTTCTCCAATTCAACAAAAAAAATCATCAACATAAGTATCACTACCATCAAAGAAATCATCATTTTTCTTCAACATAGTAGAAGAGAAATCATCTTCTATTGATTCATCTTCATTTAAATCTTTATTATCATCCATCATCTCATTTAAAGCATTTATAACCTTTTTCACCAAATTTTAGCCAATTCTTCACCATATTACTAAGTGTACTTAACCTTGAGATATTTGAGTTTATATCTAGGATCCAACACTACTGCTACAAAAAGCATAATATTTGTTGACTGAAGAGAACCCCAATATTTGTTGAATTTATGCCTTATTTTCATACCAATTTCAGACACCATTGTATCTCTACTATTTTCACAAAACACAATTTTTTTTCAAAATTCGAATAATCTCAGGAAAATAAACACTAGTGGTAGAATATTATGAGCCAGAAAATTTACAAGTTACCTCATAAAAAGTTTCAATAAACAAGTTAAAATTTTGGTGTTTGTTCAATCTCTCTCAGTTGGAACGTTTGAACCAAACTCTTTCAAAAACCATTTGTCTTTGTACTCCAACTTATTAAATTCTTTTTGATATTTTATATCAGCTTGTAGCATCAAATAAGCTGAATTCAATCTTTTAGGACAATCTAATTAAAATGAAGATCCATATGTCATGTTTGCTTATTCAACACATTACTTAAACATATCTAATCTTTTAGGACTGCTCCTCACATATTTCACCACACCTCTAATTTTTTGAATAGCACCCTCAACTACTGCAATGCCATCTCTGACAATTAAGTTTAGGATATGAGCACAACATCTCATATGAAAATGCTCGCCTCTCAAAGGTACAACACTTTTCTTCACAAGCCTTTTTTTCAATTGTTCAACTACAACATCATTATTTGATGCATTGTCAACAATAATGAACATCAACTTTCTCAAACCCCATTCATTCATGCAAAACTCAATAGTATTTCTAATATTAACTACATAATGACTTTTAATTAAACAAAAGTTCAAAAGCTTTTTATGCATATTCCATTGAGAATCAATGAAATGAAAAGTCAAACATATATAAGACAAATTTTGAATGCTAGTCCAAGTGTCGGTAGTCAATGAAACTTTACAACAATGAGTTGATATGCTATCAAATAATTTCTTCTTTTCCTTCACAAACAAAGTAAAACAATCCCTCAACACAGAGCACCTAGATGGAATTTTAAATTGAGGCACACTAACTTCACAAAACTTTTCAAACTCATCCCTCTCAACAAAACAAAAAAGGCAATTCATCTTTTATGATCATTTTCACCAAAGCCTCCCTAACTAGTTGTTGATCAAATTGCCAACAAGTTAATTTGTTATCCTGTGAACTAGTACCTTTAGAGAAACTCAACAAAGATTGTGACTTGTCTTTACCTTTGTGAGCTTTTATTAATTCTTTTTTGTGTGGAAATTTTCTAAAGTCTTTCTAAAGTATTTCCATAAACCCGAAGTACCTTGATCACCTTTTGCCAAGTATTCTTTCCTACACTATATACAATTTGCCCTACTAGTTTCATTTCCCTCTGAATCAACTAATATCTTATAAGTTTCCCAAACAGCAGACTTATACTTTTTATGAGCTTGAGGTTCAGATATAACTTGACTTTCTTTTACAATTGGAATTGAAGAACCTGCCATAACAAAAGGAGGGTTCGTGAAAGGATGATCATTGGATTTACGAGTACTTTGATCATTTGAAATGTGATTATCTTCAATTTATTATATTTTTCGTTTTCCGCTGGATTGTGCCATTTGCATTGTCATTAATTAATATGATATGTTAAGAATAATTACATATTAATATTTCAAACAAGCAAGCTCTACAAAACTGACTGTAACACATTCGGCCCACTCATTCGGCCCAACCACAACACCATAACCAATACTCAATAAAACTGACTGAGACACATAATAATAATAATTAATCACTCAATTCTCGTCAGATAAACAAACCAAAAAACTGGTGGCATTTGTGATATGGTGGAGGCAACCAAAAGTGCGACGGACAAGGGCTGGACTTAACTAAACACGGCTGTGATGACGTGAAGTGGCCTGGAACTCTTTGGAACAGAAATAATTGCGTCGGAATTGGATGGGCAGTAGCAAAATTGGTGGCATCTTAATGTTAATATATATATATTCTTGGTTCTAGTATAGGTTTTTTAGGACTGGACGGTTCTCAGGATGGATATTGCTTAAGATTCGAAACCATCCCAAAAGAAAAAATACGTGACAGAACGGGACAGGAAAATTCAAAGTCAATAGATTTTTTCAGTCCTGATTCTTTCGGGACAAGTCTTCAGGTAGGGTGGCAAATCTCTGAGTCCCATGAGCAGCCCTACTAAATGCATATAAAGTTAAACAGTAAACTTCTAAACTCCGTAATGCTTAAATACATAAACCATTAAACCGCTAAATACTGCTTAATATTTAATAAATCTAATTTTTATTGCAATTTATTATATTTTTAAATATTCATTTTAATTATTTATTAGTGTATTTATTTATAAATATTTATTACGAAATAAATTATGAGTGGGATAAATATAATTTAAATAATATATTATTTATCTAATAAAAATATATGATTATAATAGAAGTATAAATATAAAAATTAAAAATTATTATCAAGTAATATAAGTGTCTTTAATTTTGAATCAAATTGGGTTAGGTAAATATTTTTTAATTAATATCTATCTTAATATTAATAGTTTATAAATTTAATTTTTGATCATTATTATAATATCTATCAATAAAATTGTTAATATTGAATTTATATGATATATAATTATTAATATTATTATAACAAAATATTGTATTAAAATTTCAAAAAATTTTATATATTATTATATTTTCAAATGATATAACCTATGAAAATGATAAAAAATTATATAATTTTATTTTATTTTATTTATTTAAATAAAACCTATAAACCACTAAAAGCCTAATACATAAATAGCTAAACTGCTAACGACAAAACTTAAAATACTTAAATCATTAAATTGGTATACATTAATAATAAATAATAAATCTCATTTTAATTTTTATTCAGAATAATTATAAATTTTTATTTTAATTATTTATCAATTTATTTTATAGAAATATTAATTACAAAATAAATGATTAGTGAGACAGATCTAATTTAAATTAAACCGGTATCCCTAAATAATAAATAATAAATCTCATTTTTTTTCATTATAATTTTAAATATTCATTTTAATTATTTATTTGTTTATTTATATATAAATATTAATTACAAAATAAATTGAGTTAGAAAAATATAATTTATATAAATTATTTTTCATTAAAAAATTACTTATAAACTTTTTAAAAGAAAAAAAAATTCAAAAAAAAAGTATTATATTGTAATATATTTTGCTTTTCTTCTGAATCATTTTAGGATTTGTAATTATATTTTAATTGATAGCCATCTTATTAATAATAGATTATTAATTTATTTTTTGATCATTATTAGAATATTTATCAATAAAATTTTTATATTGAATTTATATGATCTATAAATATAATGATTATTATAAATACAAATTATATTCACATTTAAAAAAAATTAAAAATTATTATATTTTGAAAGGTTATGACCTTTGAAAATTTCAAAAAATAATAAAAATAAATTTTTTATTATAATATTTATTAAATAAAACCTATAAACCACTAAATGCATACATAGTTAAATCAGTCAACTTCTAAACCTCATAATGCCTAAATACATAAACAATTAAATCGCTATATACTACTTAATAATTAATAAATCTAATTTTTATTTCTAGTTATTATAATTTTAAATATTTATTTTAATTATTTATTAGTTTATTTTTATAGAATTATTTATTACAAATTGAAGTATAAGTGCGAAATATATATTTTAATTAATTTATTTTTAATCAAAAATAATATATGCTTATAAAAGAAGTAAAAATTTTAAAATTAAAAATTATTATCCAGTAATATATTTTACTTTAATTTTGAATCAATATGGGTTTTGTAAATATTTTTTAATTAATATCAATCTTTTTATTAATAGTTTATTAATTTAAATTTTGATCCTTATTATATAATCTATCAATAAAATTGTTTATATTGAATTTATATCATATTAATTATTAATATTATTATAACTAAATATTGTATTCACATTTCAAAAAATTTTAAATATTATTATATTTTCAAAGGTTATAACCTATGAAAATAAAAAAAATACCAATTTTTTTTGTTATTTTATTGTTTAAATAAAACCTATAAACCACTAAATGTCTAAAAACATAAATTTCTAAACTCCTAAATGTCAAAACCTCTAAATACTTAAACCATTAAACATGTGTACATTAATAAAAAATCATAAATCTCAATTTAATTTTTATTAAGTATAATTTTAAATTTTTATTTTAATTATTTTTAAGTTTATTTTTATAGAAATATTAATTACAAAATAAATTATTAGTGAGACAGATCTTTTTTAAATAATTTATTTTTGATCAAAAAATATATATATCCTTATAAAAAGAGGCAAAATTTTAAAAACAAAAATTTATTATTTAATAATATATTTTATTTTTATTTTGAATCATTTTAGATTTTGCAATTATATTTTAATTTATATCATTCTTCTTAAGAATAGTTTATTAATATTTTATTAATCATTATTATAATATCTATTAATAAAATTATTTATATTGAGTTTACATTATATATAATTATGAAGATTATTATTACTGAAAATTATATTCACATTTTAAAAAAATTAAAAATAATTATATTTTCAAAGGTTATAACCTTCAAAAATTAAAAAAAATCAAAAATTAATTTTTTATTTTTTCATTCTTTAAATAAAAACTATAAATCACTAAAGTCCTAAACACTTAAATCACTAAACCCCAAAACACCTAAATACTTAAACCATTAAACTAGTATATCCTGAATAATAAATAATAAATCTCAATTTTATTTGTGTTCATTATAATTTTAAATATTCATTTTAATTATTTATTAGTTTATTTTTATAGAATTATAAATTAAAAATAAATTATGAGGATGACAAATATAATTTAAGTAATATACTTTTAATAACAAAAAATATAAACTTATAAAAATAAGCAAAACATCAAAGAAAGTATTATTTTTAAATATTTTACTTTGATATGAATAATTTATGTTTTGCAAATATATTTAAAATAATATCTCAACATTTTTAAAATAGTTCTTAATTATTTTTTCATAATTAATATAATATATTAATATAATTATTTATATAACATTTACATGATCTATAATTATTAAGATTATGATAACTCAATATAGTATTCCATATAAAAAAATTTAAAAATTGTCATATTTCAAAGTTTATAACCTTAAAAAATGAGAAAAAATAACAGAAATAAATTTTTTGTTATATCAGTGGTTTAAATAAAACTTATAAAACATTAAATACTAAACATAAATATCTAAAACTCTAAACCCCGAAGCCCCTAAATACTTAACCTTTAACTCATAAAACGTTAAATATTATTTAATAATTATAAAAATATTAATTACAAAATAAATTATTAGTGATAGAAATAAATTAAAAAATAATATTTTCATCAAAAAAAACATAAGCTTATAAAATGATGCAAAAAACTACAAAAAA